>VXBT01009623.1:283722-322766 GCA_013400235.1 Oriolus oriolus
CTCCTCTCCTCTCCTCTCCTCTCCTCTTTCATGTCACGTCTTCCCCCCTCGGTCTTTGTCGTAATCATATCACCCCTATAGTACGAAGGGCAGAGTACCTCGGAACCTTCCAAACCCCGTAGCCACCGGTCTCCTCTCATCATTTTGCCGAGGCAATATTGCATTTAATTCCTAGGGATTCATTAAATGAAGGTTGCTAGTGCCTCCAACTCAGGCTTTAGGAAACAAACCGTCCCCTCTAGAAAAAAAACAACAAACAACCCAGAACAAAAATCCCTAACTTACAAAATCAACCCACCCCAAACACAAAAATACACTTCCCCCACTTTTTCTTCTTCTTTCTGTTTGTTTTGTTTTTGATCCACTGTCAGCAATAACAGAGTGGATGCCTCAGACCGAAATACTGTTGTAGTAAAACACACGCCACAGAGGATCACGACTGTGCCTGTTGCCTTTTTTTAATGCAGCTAATCATTCACTGCTGCTGTAGGGAGACGTCGTTCCTCTCTGGTCCGGCACAGAGAGCCATTTCCGAACTGTCAATTATTGACCGAGGAGCTATTTTTCAAGCACGGCCAAGCTCCTGCTGCCCGCCGGAATGCACTGCTGCCTTATGAACACCTGGCAGCAGCGTGATGCAGAATGACAGGAGACTCCGGAGAGTGGAGTGAGCAGGGCCAAGTGAGCGGTAAAGCATCGCTCTGATTGCCTTTCTTTTATTGCTAAGTGAGTCATCAGTGAGGTGTCTTAACACTTCACCGCGTCCCGCCGCCGTCTGCCCTGTCCCGCCCGGGTCGGGGCGCGGGGCCCCGCCGTGCCCCCATGAGCATCGCCCGCTCAGGGCACGCTCCCTCCCACGGGGCTGCCCGCACGTGTGTGGGCAGGGATGGTAGGGCAGTTCTTGCTGCAAGGCAGCTTTCCGACTGACATTCTGCCGAACTAACTGGAAGGCGCGGAAGGGATGAGGCATCCCCGGGCGCCCTTGGCAACGCGGTGAGCCGTGCCCAGAGCTGGCGGCGGGGCTTCCCTGGATCGATCCGATCAGCAGCGAACTGCACTCTGTTCCACGCGACACTTAAAGATCCAGTTTTGCAAGCAGGAGCTCTGCTAGAAGTTCCCCCGCCCCCCGGCATAAATAAAAATTACATGAATTCTGTAGGGAAAACGCCTTCTAGTCCCGCACTGCCTGGACCTGTTGCCGCTAACGGTGCGGCGGGGAAACGCGCTCGCTCTGATCGCTGTTGTCTGCCGCGGGGGCGGCGGCTTCCCCGCAACCGGAGGCGGGAGGCGAATCCGTCAGCGGGGCTCCTTTCCGCGGCCGCCCGCCCAGGAGCGGAGCCGCTACCCCGCGGCGGCCAAGGGACTCCCCGGACCATCCCGACGCTCCCCTCCGCCGCCATCCCATCGCCCCTTCCCAGCACTGATAATTACTTTTCTGATGAGGCTCTTTTGTTTCTGTCCGTGCTGCCCTTTTCGAGCCGAGTGTGGAACCTCTAGTTAAAAAGCTAGAGCTTAGTCTGGAAACAGAACTCCAAATATATTTGTATATACAGCGAGGCTCCTGTCAGGGCTGAGTGCCGGTCTCTGTATCATAAGAGATAATTGATTTCTATCCTGCACAGACAGGCTTAAAAATGAAATTTCTTTTGCTGAGGCAACTGACCTTGATCTGCTGGTGGAAAAAAAGATGGTTTAGATTTGCTTCTACCCTCCCCCTCCCCCCATGTTTCAAAGCTTGGAAAACTTTATTTTAAAATAATTTTATAGCTGATCTTTATAATGAAAAAAGTTTAAGCTCATACATATCTATCTGTCTCAAGATTTAGCCACACATAATGTAAAATCATAAACCATAAGAAGATAAAATAGGCATAGTTTACACTGAGAAATCTTGATAAGGATTGTGTACACATACATAGCTGTTCATTGTACATAAGGATGTATTACTATATATTAAGGCTGCATATCTATGTAATATATATAATGTACTCATGTAATATGTGAGTAAACTCTAGACATTAATAATGATCTGTCATGAGAAATTTTAATGGGTTTCCCCACAATACAGACGCACACAACCCCTCCTGCAGACAATTCTTCCTTTTCACCCTATATATATAAGACAAGTTTGAGAGCTGACCTTTAAATTACCCACACGGACAAGTAGCTTGAGACGTTTTGTCAGTAGTGAAGATCTCTCTCAGCAGACCCCAGGCATCATCGTTACTTTGCCTCGTGTATTTTGGTATTTAAAACCAGACTAACAGAAAAAATCGGATGCAAATGTAAATACTGCCCCTTTTGTAGATAGCTCATTTGCAGAATAAGCACAGGGAAAATGGGAAGAAAATTGATAAAAGTAACGAGTAATAGCAATGTCCACTGATGTAAGAAAATAACCTACGGCATGTCTTACAGTCCTCACACAGCTCAAACTGTTCACTTCTGTGGAAGCTTTGCCTGCATAATTGCTGGCCAAAATCCTAATCCAAACTTTTAAAGATAGTATGTGCTGTCTTTGTTAATCATATGAAAATGCCACTACTCCTATTACTACTAAACATAAAAAGTAACTTTGCCAAACTCATGAGCCCTAATTATAATGCCATTAACTGCCTGAGGACATACATTAAAATTAAGGTGGCAGTAAGTATTCTACAAGCTGAAAAATTTCACAGTTGGAAACTGCAAGTAGATTATTTTTCCTCTCATATAATCATTTTTTTTAGTTAATGAAACAGTTATTTCTGTTAAATAATCATAGCTAATGCTTATAAAAATTGCACAGTGTCCCTGATGACACTAAGACTAGAGGCTGATTAGAGGAAAAATAAAACTAGTCAAGTATCTTTGTATTGCTTCAGAACCTGGTAGAAAAAAAATCATGGCACTTCCATAAAAACATTTATAAGTCCATATGGTGTTTGTCATCTGGAAGATAGGATGTACTATTAAGATGTTGTGAATTCTAGCTGCCTCTTTGATCATATGACTATATACCCAAAAGCAGGTGTCAAAAACCGGTGGTGCCCACTCACACTCCAGCTCCAGCCTGGTTGTGTTTGCTCTCCAAGGGAGAGATCCACTGCTATTTATATCAGCAGAGTCTGATTTGCATTCATGGGAGCTGGAAGATGCCCTCCTTGCTGGGAGGAAGCTGTGACATGTCACTGGTTTATAACAAAAGCTAACTTATGGCCAGAGGGGTGAATGAATGCACAGGGTGCATCCTGCAAATCTCCCTGACAAGGGCAACTCTCAGCCTCTGTGGTGGAAAGCAGCAAGTGTCCCTGGCCTGAGGGGCTGGTGGGCTGTGGGTGCAGAGGCTGTGACAGCCTCTCACAAGCCCACCTGCTCTGCCTTGGTTAGAAAGGAAAAAGAGAAGGAGATGCCAGGAGGGACTGGACAAAAGTGAAAGGCTAGGGATAGGATTTACTCTTATGAGCACATGACCCTGCTGCTGATTATACTTATACCCTGGGAGGACAGCTTTACCTTTTTCTCCTAAAGAACTACCATCCAGTGCAAATAAGAACAGAATCTGGCTCCTTCCTGTTTGGCTCCCCCAGCTCCAAGCAGAGGCCCTCAGACTGGTGTTGGTTCCATTTAACTCTTACAGGTCCATGGTGATCAGTTTACAAGGCTAAGTTAGGTGAGCTTTTCAGGGATGCTACCATGGGTTCTGGCTGAGCAGTGTCATGCAAAGACAGAATCCTCCACCTGACTCAGACCACACAGGATTTTGGAAAGTTTCACAAGATTTAGACTTGCTTTTTTCCTGGGTCATGCTTTGTGAATCTGTCCTGGTATATTTGTGACACAGCACATGTATAAGTGGTATGGTGACGAGAGTCTCTGCTACTCCCACCAATCTCTTTTCTCATATCCACGTGATTTTGGGAACCAAGACCTGCCAGTCTTCTGGAAATCATGAAAATGGTATTTAATTGGTCTAAATATCGCAGGTAAGTGTCTTATTTTCCCTTCTCCTGGGGTTGTATCCTTTCAGCTTAAGAAAACTTATGCGAATGACCACTCTTCAGACAACTGAGATGTATTATTATTTTACTATCCCTCAGGAGAGGGAAGCAGAGGGTCCCTCCCTGACAACCAGAAAATTCCACAGTTAGAGCAAGGCCTGGCGGGGAAGCTGGACTTGCCACCTTTTCCATGTGTTTCAGCAGGCAGAGCTGTGCAGCGGAGCACCCCACACCTGTAGGGAAGCACAGGGGCTCTGAGGGGACATCTGACTGAAACACAGTTGGGTTAAATGTGGGAGCCCTTCCCTGGGAGAAGCAGCAGCTCCACCCAGAAGATAAAGATCGGCTATCTTTGAGGCTATTTCCTGCAGCTGTTGCTGCACCCTCCATCCCCACGGTCCCAAAGCTTCCCTCGATGGCAAGGTGCCCACATCACACCCAGTGTCAGGGCGAACTCCTCGCCTGCCATGTGATGACACACTTTGGGGCAAGAGGAGGAAAGTGTGCCCTGATCTGCATGTGGACCAAAGATCCCTTCTTTCATCCCTGCCAGGAACTGCTGTGCTGAGGCACAACCTTGCAAAACCCTGGGCTGTGAAACCTGCAGCACTGCTGGGCTGGCTTGTGAAGCGCCTTCTGCTCCATGAAGGAGAAGTTTCCCTTAGTAAGCCTTCTCCAGCCCTGCTTGGCCCCAGTCTCAGCCTGGGCACAGCCTGGTGGGACAGGGGATGCTCTTGCCCTGACAAGGGAAAGACACCTCGCTCCAGGTGTGTGGTGAGAGACAGAATGGCCTGAGACAGAAAATGTGTGGAGAAGAGCAGGGAGGTGGTGGGGACATGCACCCACTGGGGCTTGGCCACAGCCACCACAGCCTGGGACACCTGGGGCAGCTGGCTGTGCAATGCCAGCCCCTTGTGCCTGCAAGCCAGAGCAACCTGTGCCTGATGGCTCTCCGATGGCGAGTGGGTTCTGTTTCCATATGCTACTGAAAGTATTCGCTTCTTTGCTGCTCTGAAGTCTTAACTGACTTTTATTATCCAGCCCACTCCCACTGAATGACATATCTTGAATTTTAGCTGTAAGAAAGAATCTGCACTTGGCAGAAACTACAGTGTTACTGAAAAGACACAAAACCATTCCTAAAGTTTTCTTCAACAGGAATTGTCAGGCCAGAAGCAATTTAAATCTAATTTTTGCAGACTTTTCTACATGTACACACACAATTTCACAGTTACTATCAATTGTAATAGATAAAGATACTGTTAATTATCCAATTATATATATTTTCTAATTGCATTTTCTCTAGACAAAATTGTTATTCTATGGATCATTATCTGTTTTCTTATATTTTTAAATGGTATTGCAAAGTTCTGTCTCTCCTAAATATATGTGCAAATTATTCATGGACTTGCCCCGTTGTAGTGGTTTTTTCAGTTTGGACACCCACAAATCATATATTTATGCAGAACCTTCAAAACAGTTAGAAAACTGTTACTTACCAACTGACGTAAGTCCATGTTTTATAGATTCCTGTATGATGGCTGTGTGGGAACCAGAAGACATTATTAGGTGTAAATATACTGTACCCTTGGGTACAAGGGGTACAGCATTGAGTACAGGAGAAGTGCAGGCTGTAAACTTTTCTGGCCTTGAGACCCAGGCTATAATAGCCTTCAGTGAAAGTCGGCGTGATGAACAACAACAAAAAAAATTATCCAAGAATTCAGAAAGTAACAAGCATGTCTTTGAGTGGACTCTGTACTTTTTCCAGCATTAGTGACCTGCTGTAAACCATGTATCCCATTTCATGATAGTCTCTAATCAGAAGAATTGGAACTTGTGATAGGTTTGGCACCATCACGTGATTTAGTACAGCTTGATAAGAGACCCTGTTATAAAGTGACAGCAAAAGAGATAAGAACTGTTGGCAGATAATGGCAGAGAAATGATTAACCTAGAGTGGAGAGGTGCTATGAAGCCCAGAGAGGGGAAGGTTGTAAAGTTGTGGGGTCATAAGATCATACTGAGCGGATGAAAACCCATACCAACATGAGCGTAGTGTCTATAAACTCAGACTTGTGACCTGTCTTCTTGATGTCATCACCTCTTTGCACAGTGGACAGCAAGCATGGTTGTTTTGGCTTCTGTAAACACTCTTTGGATGGCAAGACAATCAAGCATTAATTCCTTAAGGGAGGCTTCTGAATGCGCTGGGGTTTCTGCACTCTGACTAACAGCGCCAGCAAATCTCTGCTGATAGTTTGTCAAGACAAAACCATTTTATTGCCCCAGTCCTCAGGCTGGAGAGTTGCTTCGGGTTGTAGCCATTTAGTTGAAAGCATACACTACTTTCTCACTAAAGAGCTTTACAACATGGTTAAACATTGATATCCCAGGATTATGATACGTAGAGAGTATTGCACTCATCTCTAAGGCTGTGAGGCACAAAACCTACTCACAGCATGTCGACAGGCTGTCAAGTGTTTGGCTTTAAATAATTTTTACAAAAGTGGGCAGCTGTGCCAATGACTGGATGATGTTTCAGCTCAGCTGTGAGTGGGTCAGGTTCTGCTTTTACCCTCTCCAGAGGAAAGGCAGGGGCACACCAGCTCCCAGCCTGAGCACAGCGTGCCTTCTTGCACTGCAGTGCCACCGACAGCCTCTGCAGCTCTAGCCCAATAGATTAAGTCTGCACACATTTTGTGAGATCAGACTCAGGCCTGGATAATCAGATGGTATTTTATATTTCAAGTCTCCTGAAAAACAGAGTGAAGATATTCCACTGTGGGCTAGATCTGAAGCCTCTTGAACTCAAGTGGGAGTTTTTGCTCCTTAAACTTGCAGAGGGCTGTAAAGCAGCACATGCCTTTTTATATACTTTGTCACGATGGTTAGATTTTGGTGATACAGTGGCAAATGGATTAGTTCATACACAAACTGAACTGCTTCTATTGGCTAGGATGTGATCTTGAGAGCTGGTCTGAAAATAGGGTTGGTGTGGCAAACCAAGCAGTGACTGGGCCTTACAGCCAGGAAACCTGAATAATCACATGGTCTGTGCAGCACTGCCCGTCTCTAGAGCCCCTGTTAGTAAGGAGGACAGGCTGTAGAGGGCAGGTCTGATTTTCCAAAGTAAGGATAACAGGCTGTAGAGGGAAGGTCTGATTTCCCAAATTCTTATCTTCATATTTATCACTGGAAAAAAAATTAATTTATAAATCTGGTTAAACTGGTACCATGAGTATTTTTAAGGGTCACTGATATTATTTATCTGTGTAGACTGAGTGAAAGCTGGAAGCCAGCTTTTACAACAGATTTCATATAAACCTAAATAATTGGACTCAGCGTCTCTTTTAATTCATTTGGTCATCAAATAGATTTTCAATTCTACTCATGAAAAAGTGGAAAGAAACATCAGAAAAGGCATGTCTTTGGGGACAAGGGATAAAATACATGAGAAATGCTGCAAATGATACTGTGGTTAGAAACTTTCCATTGTATCTTCAGAGACATTGCTGGAGCACTGCTGGCCCGTCTTCAAGAGCTTCTATAAAGGAATCTGCCGTATGTGGGGGAAAGAGATATTAAATCATAGGAAATATAAAGAAACTTCATGCTTTTGGCTTCAAACACTGTAATTCCTTCCCTTTTTTGCATCAGTATCAAATGTCAGGGTCACTGAAAAATGTTCTATTTTTCGCTTTCTGATACTTTGTCTCCATGGACAGAGGAATGTATGCCAGGTGCATAACCAGACAGACTTTCTTTGCCTTTCTTTATACCTAGTCCAGTAGGGGAAAAGAAACTCCTAGGGAAACTCCACGACAACCTATATCAGCCTGTGATCCAGCAGCTCGATGTGTTTAGCAGTGATCCATTTGGAGTCCAAGTGAAACAAATCCATAAGGGTGTGCGGAATGAGGCGTATGAGTTGTGCCGCTGAAGTACCTGAGTTCATGGCTGATTACTTTGCTTGATCAGGAATTTGGAACTGTAACTTTTCACGTGTAAGTCCCTGGTAAGGGAGCCACTGACCTCACTCAGAACAGCTTTTCCTAACTGTAGTTGAACCATCAGAGACTAATCTTGTATTTCTCTGCTTTTCACTACTCCCCCCCACCTTTCTTTCCTTCCCCTGTTTTCATCCTAAGAAGGTGAGACAAGTTAATTTTGTTGTTTCAAACATGCTTTTCTGGCTCAGGTCTTACAGGAAGATAATTAATTGACGAACTGTTAGTTTCTTTTTTGTTTAGCCAATTCTTGTGTGATGAAATTGTCCCTTGTTTGTCTCTCTGACAAATGTCCCGCAAAGAAACTGTTCCTGATTTCAAAAGCTTGGCAACAATCCCTCCTTTGACTCTTGCACATCAAATTATTTTGCAACCATTTACCACAAAAATGGAGTCAAAAGGAGTTTCTCCTCTCATGGGCATTTCCACAGGTGGCATTTCATTTGGGTATGTAAGAATATTAAGAAATAAGCCTCGAAAATGGACTGAAACTAAAAATGACATTTTCAAAGAGTTTTAATCCCTGACTTGTATATCTTGGTGTAAATTTAGTAAGCTCAGTCATGATTTTGTAATTTTCCTGTAACATTTTGGATATTGTTTAATTGAATTCAGTATGTTCCTTGTCATTTTTCTATGTCATCTTGATGTATTGTTGTGTTTATTATCTCTACAACTCAGAAAAGGTGTGTGCTCAGCACAGCATACATCAAATGAGGGACATTATCCTCATTCTACTGCAAGTTCAGGGAAAACGTGGCCTGGCGCCCTCCAGGCATGAGCTCCCTGGTCCTGAGAGTGGTCCAGTTGGTTTCAGCTGGAGCTTTGCTTAGGTGGAAAGAGATTTTCAAACTCTGTTCTTTGATCTAGAAATCACTCTTTTAAAGCTTTTCTCTATTTCAGTCATTCCAGTGTTCCTCCTGATCTGTCACAGACATTTAAAATTCTTTTGGATGCTTCAGTGTATTTTCTCCCCCTTCATGAATTTCATTTCACATGTACAAAACCAAGGCATTAAAATACAGTTTTATGCCTTTTCCCCAGTAGTTCTGTAAAAGAAATTGGGAGAATCTGATACATCTGATGATCTTTACCTTTTGGATTTTTCAGTGATTACAATACTGAAATGGAAGGTTTAATTTATTAAGCAATTTCCATCAGTTGATCCTTAATTCCTGTTTGGTCTTGTGGTATCACTGCACTATTAAAGTTTATTGATAGTTTTGTTTTTTTCATTGGTATATATTTTACCCATTATGTTTATCATCTCAGTAGAATGCAATGGCATTAAAATACATTTCGGTGTACGCTACTCCTTTACGCAGGATTTTCAGCATATTGGAAAGGAACTCTGGAGAGCAGAAGCTTCTTTATGGGTGTCAAAATATGAACTGTTTTCCTTGATTACATTTATCAGAATACATTAGTCTCTCATGTTTCTATTCTCTGTTTAGATGAATACAATATAAACCATATTTGGAGATGAATACTGAACTGTAGGAATTACGAAATTGCTTCCTGTAACTTTTCCTTAATAATGACTTAGAAAAATTATTGCAGAGAATATTTCTGCTGATACATTAATGTCTTGAGGAGGAGGTAAGTGCAGACATTTGTAAACACTTTTTTTTAGGTTCAATGAGCAATCAGATAACCTTCAGGACTGCTTAGAAGGAAAACTCAGTTCTGTGCAGATGGAAGCATACAGTTGTGGATCACAGAAGTTCTCTTTTAGCCGTAACTAAGGGAATAGCACGAGCTTTGGTGGGACCCAGAGTTAGTGCTAGCTCTCTGCACTGAAGAGAGAAAACTTCATCATGGCATGAGGAGTTTCATCTGCTGGTCTGTCTATCTGTGTAAGTAGCTTCAATTTAAATTTCTTGTACACCTCCTTTTTTTTCCACTTATCAATCTTATTGGTGTACAAAGAGAATGTTATTAAATAGTTATGGATCTTTCCAAAGCTTATCTAGGAGATATTTACTGGTAATAGGAGCAGAGTGTTTGACTTTGTGAGAAAAGAACAGATTTCAGTGAAACAGGCAGGGGGAAATTACTTGCATGTATGTAACTGTAACAGGTGTTGTGAACTCATCCATCATCTCATGCAGCACTCGGGAACAGACAACAGTTTCTTCGTAGAACACTATTAATAAAATATCAGGAATTCATTACTTTGAAAGGAGGAGAGGAGAAAGAGGTGTGGGAGTCTCAAAGTGAATCTTAAGTGGAACTTAAAACCTGAACTTGGTGTCTAGATTATATATAGTTTTTTAAGATACATACATAGGATGCAGGAATGACTCTGTTTCCACCCCTGTCCTCCCACCACAAAAAAATTCCAAAATCTTAGCTTGAGGCAGGATGGAAATATTGAGTCTTACCTCAGGAAACTAATTTTTGAAAGACCCTGAGTGCTCGGACAAGTTTCTGATTAATTTCTATTCCTGAAGGAAGCTGCATGTGTGCTGCACCACACAGACTGGCTTTGCTCGAGACCATGGAGTAAGTGCAAGCTGAATGCTAATAAAAGGTGGAAGACTGGCAGAAGAAAGTAGTTCAGGGTGGCATTTCATGTCTAAGCAGAGGGGGTCTCCTTACTGAAATGCATTTTATTGCACCAGAAATAGAAGGATGTTGGGAGGCTGATGAAATGCAGAACCACATGGAACACACGCTTGATGGGCCACATTCCAGCCAGAGGGAGGAGAAATCAAGGCTTAGTGCTCAAGTGGCTGGTCAGATCTGGTGTAGAGGAGCACTCCCACTTCTTTCTATCTTCCCAGTGAACACGTGCAGAATTTGTTCCAATTTCCAAGCTGACTTTCATCAGGCAGGAGAGAAAAGTGGGGTAAAGGCCATTCAGAAATAAGGATTTCTGATCATTTTATCAATAACTGTGAGAAATGTAGCACCTGGCAGGAGAGATAAGTGGATTTTCCTAAGCTCTGTTATAGGCAGGTAAATATTGTTCTGGTTTATGGCACTAATAATTAAACTGAACCCTAGTCTATCTCTTGGCAATTTAAAACTTAAGGTGGTTGGTTTCTGGAGGCATGTGCTGAAATTGAACAAGAACTACTTTACATGTAAACTTCATAATGAAAGACTGTATATATTCTGTCCAGTGAATATATTTCAGGAGGATATAGCACTGAAATAACACACTTTTTTCATTGTCTTCCAAGTCATCTAGACACCACTCTTGGTAAATATTACAGTTCTTAAAAAACAGACCAACTAGACTTAAGATTTGAGAAATACTAATTCCATCAAGAACATAGTGTCCCTAGTGCAGTTATATGAATAACAGATTAGTAAAACATTAATTAATATTTTTGTATCTTTTATGCAATGTGCCCACAGTTTGTTAGACAGTATACTTATTTCATATGCTTAAGATCACAACAAAACAAATGCAGATGCCCCTGGAATTAGAGTACCTGTAATTCTGGGGAAAACAGTAGTGCCTGGGACTTCTGAGAAGTCCTGACTTTCAGGAACCAGCTTTAAATTAGACTGTTAATGCATTTGCAATGGCATGCACATCTTGTTTGTATAGTGCCTAAACTAAGTTCTTTGCCTCAGACTAGGGCTTCTGGGTACTTCTACCTCACAAGGAAATATAAAGAGACGTTCAGGTACCCTTAATAACTGCAAACTCACGTTATTCTCATCCTAAAATTGTTGCTCTTTCCTCTGGTCATCCCTGCCTGCAATCCAACTAGACTGAAATGCTTTTCAGTGGCCCAGAAAACAGTGTGTACAGCTATAATGGAGAACTGGTCACGACCTCTGGAAAATACTGTCTTACAAAGAAATGTATGCACATAAGAGATCTTTACTAAAGCAATAGTTGGGTGATAAAAAAGGGAAGCTTTTGTCAGGACCCCAGGTAACTAACGGGCCTTAATGGCCCTGATCACTTTCACCTGGGTCCCCAATGGGCCTTAATGGCCCTGATCACTTTCACCTGGGTCCCCAATGGGCCTTAATGGCCCTGATCACTTTCACCTGGGTCCTCACTCACAGCTCCTGCCCACTGGACCACCTGCTCATTTGAGCTCTATCTGGGAACACAGCCTGAGCTGTTCTAGATGGGGACATATTCTCAAAATTATTCTCTGGATTTTCTGTCTTGACTTCAGACCTTGGCTGCTTTTATTGATTGTGCACAATGACCACGGGAGCATCAATAGGACTTGGTGCTACTTTGCTTGGCTGGCTCTTCTGCTGTGAGACTGTGCTCCGTTGGTGAGTGCCCTACCCAGTCTTTGTTCTTGCTGCCTTTAGCTTCCATTCTGCCTCCTCTTAGGGTGCAACTGGCTCTTGCTTTCCCCTGAAGGCTTTTGTAGGTGCTCTTCTCATCTCTTCCTACAAACTGGCAATAACTACTTAACTTACTTCTGTAATTGGGACTTGTCAAGGGCGTGCAGTGCTTTTCAGTTAGAATATAGAGGCTTTTCAGAGAGCAGTCTGATTGCCTTAGGCTTCTTCCTATAGATATATCGTTGGTTTGTTTTTTTTATTTGTTTGGTTGTGGTTTGTTTTGTTTTTTATTTTCTTTTATAAGGGGGAAGGATTTTGCTCATATAGCTCACAATGAGGGGCAATTAAGAAGACCATGCTCCTTTCCTTTGGTGAGGCCTGGACAGGACACTTACTGACCTACACAAGACGTTTCCTATGAAAAGCTTGCACTAGCTCCAGGCCAGGTGGTTGCCGTATGGGTGCACAGCCCTTCCTAGCTGCTCACTAGTGTCCCAAGATGGGACAGAGCACGTGATGAGGTGAGAAGCTAAGGCCAGGACATAGGCAATGTGCAGCTCAATCACGCTTTTGAAAAGCAACCTCTGTGCCTTGTTTTACCATTAACCCACTGCCATGTCTGACACTCACGCATCAGTTGATGGGAGATAGTGGCTGAACAATAGCTATTGATTTTTCATTTCATATTAATGGCATGGCGAGCTCTGAGTCTGATAGTGAGGGTAGGATGCTGGTGTAGGCATTCCTGTTTGGCTGTGAAAGATGTCTCCTTGCCTTCCCTGGACCCTTACCTTCTATCTCAAGAAACTGTAGAGAATTCTCTCACTAAGATGTCAGACTATACAATATATGTGTGTTTCTGAAGGTTTTTTGTCTTGGAGCAAGCATCCTTTAAGCTTAAAATAAATAAATTTTTATCAATTTTTAAACTAAAGCACGCTGAGGGAAATGGCAGACTGAATAACAGAAGAGGGATGGAATGGAGTGGAAGTTCTTTCTGATTTGAGATCAGTGCTTAGGCGAGTACAGAGAGACGTTGGCCTCATTTAGTGGAGAGCTCAACATGCT
The DNA here is from genome assembly GCA_013400235.1 of Oriolus oriolus. Classification (NCBI taxonomy): domain Eukaryota; kingdom Metazoa; phylum Chordata; class Aves; order Passeriformes; family Corvidae; genus Oriolus; species Oriolus oriolus. The sequence goes on from VXBT01009623.1 coordinate 297,050, forward strand.
CTATGGTTTTCTTTATAAAAAGAAATAATGACCTAGAATTCTTCTCTAGCTTATCCTGGTAAGAAGTGTTTTAGTCAAGTCACTGGCACTACAGTTGTATAAAATGTTGAGAAGAGATAAGATACTGTTTTGAAATTTCAAAAGTTCGTAAAATTTTTGTGATTTTGCAACAGACCCTAGGATTTTGGCAACAAGTTAAGTGGAATGCTCATATCATTTCTCCTATAGTATCAGCAGACTTCAGAAACTAGCAGAATTCAAGTGATATAGTTTTAGATAACAATGTTTCCACAGCATGGATAAAAGCACACGTTGTTACTTCAAGCACAAACATTTTAATCTTTTTTTATTATGTTGCTGTTTGATTTTATTCCACCTCCCTTTTGGCTGTAGATGTAATTTTTCTCTCTTTGCCTGGCCTGTCCCTGTCTCTGCCTGTGGACAGCTTTGCTCTGGCTGCTGCTTCCCATATATGTCTGAAATCTTGTCTTGGCACCTGCACAGAGAGCCTTCTGATATAGAGATGCTGAGGATGTTTCTAGGTTGGGCTTTTTTGCTGCTTGCAGTAACAGCACTGCTGCTGTTGCTTGAAATGATTATACAGAAAAAGGTACAGTAAATAGTCTATACATGCAACACTGAAATAGTGGGCAGGACTAGCAGTCTAAGGCTGTACTCTTGCACTGGAGTCTGCAAAAGTAAGGATTGCTTTTAACCTTTGAATTTATAGTATATTCCTTCACCTCCTGTGATAGTGTTTGCCTTATCTGCAGTGTGGCATTTAGTTCTGCTGGAAAGGCTGAAATCCACGATGTTTCAGTTTCTGAGTCCCTCTGACTACTCTGGATGCTGGGGGTATTGGGACCCAATTCCTGGTCCAGGCTATTTGAGCAGAGCAGTTTGTGAAGCTACAGCCTGAGTGGTTTTGCAATGTTAAAAGGCCCTGTCCTGTTGTAGAAAAACTGCAGCAATAAGAACCAACAACTTTTTTGGTTGGTAAGAATCCCAAACTCCACAGCAATGCTAGAAAGCTTTAGCTCTGGGGCTTTATAATAGAGTCCTGCAGGATTTGAAACTAATCATGATCCTGTTGCAAAAGGTTGTTGAGAAAGGCCTCAGCTCAGACAGTTGTGTCAATATGCCTAATGGTCTCATATATGGGAGGTAACTCTGTTGAGAAGTTCAATCTGAATACACACTGTATCTGAAAGTGGTGCATTGGCCTGAGGTCTATAAAAACAGCTACGATCCCACTTCAATATATTGCGGTTTGAGCAACCTGTGCAAAATCTAAGCATCCCAGAATTACCACAGCTATGTTTTTTGATTCTGCCAAACCATCTTTGAGACAAGCTAATTAGAAAACACAAGTTACATGTGTTAAAATAAAACCTCCAAGAAAATGAAGTCTTCCATGCCAGACCTCAGCATACACAGGGAAACTCTGAGACCTGGCAGAGTTTCACAGGTTGGACTTTAAGGCCTGCAGCTTTCTGCTTGTGGAAGGTAAAAACAGCCATCCTTAAAGTAAACAGACCCATGTGGCTGACTAGTGAAGGAGGTGATCCTCACTTTATCTTCTTTGATTTCATTGCTCACAATGTTGAAACCTGTCTGCAGTGTGTGGTACTTTGTGCTTCTCCTTAAGCCTCAAGTGCTTTTATACCATTGTTCTGAGAAGCCATTTAATTGTTCTGAGAAGCCATTAGAGAATTTTAAATCACTATGGTGATATGATTCAGTCCTAGAGTCACTCCAAAGGACAAAGACCCTATTGTCCTACCATGTTACTGAAGTGTTGTAAAGGAGAGCTTGCTCCTCGTAGTTTTGGAATGGTTTATCATGTTTTAAGCATGCCACCAAAGAGCAGGATCCTTACTAAAATATATAACTTAAGAGATGATACCTCCTCAGTACCCTCCCCACACAGTGTTCACGTGCCTTCGGATAAGGCATCACCAACAGAGTCTTCATTTCTTCACAGCCGAGTGTCCCATTGCCAAGGCTGTCCACCTGCTTCCTAAGTAGGTACATGTATTCACTAATAAGGAACTGTGTTTTGTTAAATGGTTTTTTTGGGGCTTAATGGTCTCCAGGATTTAACACCAGTTTTACAAAAGTGTGGTGTTAAATTAGGGTTGTAGTGAATTGTTGTCATCCCAGCTATCCTAACTGGAAGTATTACTGTGGAATTGTACTGATTTATTGACATTTGCCAACTGTTTTAGCAACATCAGCAGCTTTAGTTGTATCCATCCTAAAACTGCATTTAAACAGAACAGTTATTATAACAGAAGGGGAAATTCACTGAAATATAACACAGATCTTCATAATCAGAACAACATTTTAGAGGCTAATAGAATTGGTCTAGCTAACTTATTTTCTGCTGGATTTATAAGTGTCTTATTTCCCCATTTAAATGGAATAAAATGTTAGCTGAAATTCAGCAGTTATCTACTTAGGATGAAGTGGTGGTGGTGGGTGGGAGAAGACAAAGCCCTTTCCTTCTTCCCTTAGAAATCTGAACATCAGCAGGGCACAACTGCCTTGTGCTTCCGGGATGGCTGGGCAGAGATCCCTTGAGTACCTGAGGAAGCAGTCGTATTCCTACCACGCCACATGTGTTTTTACAGGCAATTGCATCACATTCTCTGGACTCTTACATTTCTTATTCTCAACTTTCTGTGGACTTTTTTTACCTTGCATTACTTTATTTCTCCTTTTTTATAATTACCAAATGAATTCAGTCAAGTCTTTATTGATGTTCAGGAAAGACAATAGTGTGAGGCAATGGTGTTTTCATTAATATAAACAATTTCTATACAAAGAGGATTCAGCTCTGTTAATAGGGAGGAACTATTCTGTAGCAGGGTTTCCTGTACATCTGTGCTAAAGTGGAGCACATCTCATCCCACTGAGGGAAGTGCAACATATGAAGCTATTAGAGAGAACCTATAATATGGGATAGAAAAGATGTCCAGATGAATGTATAAAAATCCCTTTATCATTCTGGAATTTGTGTTGAAGCAAACTATTTTATAACCTGGGCTGTTCTACCAGCATGAACATGATGAGAAGACAGAGTAGTTTGTTGATCTGTCTTTATTATGTAGTGTATTTATAAAATGCTGTGGAGTTAATTTGAAAAGTGCCAAAAGTGCATTTTTAAATGTGTGACATGATTTGATTTAATGGAAAACACCCAGATGAGACACACATAATAGTCTGTAAAATCCACAAGGTTGTTAAATACTTCTAGTGAACTTTAAGCAGTGTTTTAAAGTTGCAATTCAACAGGACGTTTTTATCTCATAAAATATTCGTAACATTATGCCGAGATGTGCTGCTTTAATGTCACACTGTTGTGACATGTCCCTTCTCTGTCTGCAGGACAGTGAAGCATCAGTTAATTGCTGCACAGGTAGCATGATTCAAACCAGTTTTATTAAAGTCAGTACTGAGCTATGGTGATTCACACTTGCTGAAGATCTAGTCCAAGGTTCATGAAGTACATTGAAATAAAGGATATCAGGTGTCATAAAAATGCAAAATATTCTATCAGTGAGATAAATGGAAGAAAATTGTCATCAATTTTTAACAATGGAAACCACAGAAGTCTGAAAGAAAGTATTATGTACTTCATCATTTCAATGTGCAATGACTTCTGTTTGTCTGGTTTCAGTTCTGTAATTCATTTTACACAGTAAATTATCCTTCCTAAATTTGATCTGATTCCTCCACCCCAGATTAACAATGGACAAACTGGTCCTCTTGGAATTACAATTGCTAGATTTTGGGCATGAACAGTGGTTTTTAAAATCCTTTTGCCTCAGTCTAATCAGTAGAAATATTTCAGCTGAAAGGTGAGAAACTGTTTGAAATGCTATTTGTGCTTTCCAAATGCTTGGTTGGAAAAGCTGGCTTTTTCATGCTTGATTTTTCTGGGGGAAATGAACCTCATGTTGTAGATTGGATTGATCCCTCCACATGCTCTAATTATTGAGAAGAGGGAGATATCTCAGTGACACACGTGGGGAGTTCTGTCAGTCTTGAAACTTGGCTATTCTGTTTGCTTTTGCTCCTGAAAAGTACCTGGGTATTTCATTTGGGAACCTTGGCTAGGGGTCTTGTTGGCTCCCACAGGACCCAAATCAGCAATGATACCTATTTAAACTGGCAGAGTTTAAATGAATGACTGATGCTGAGCATAGGTAATCCATGTTGTGAAACTTTAAGGTGCCACTAGTTTTGAAAAAGTACTTACTGTCAGTATTGCTGAAATACTAACTTTTTGAGGCATAGAGGTCTGTCCTTTTGAATATTCTTGAATAAAGCATAAGGTAATCCCTCTTGCAGGCATTATGCATGTGCATCCCACGGTGAAAAATGTGTGTCCTTGAGTCTGGTGGGACAAATTCTTCCCATGGTTACCTGAGAGAAAATGCAGAATAAAGTCATAGCTATTGCTGATTTCTCCAGTACTTGGTGATGCAAATGAGGGCTGAATTCATTCCACTGCCTATATCTGTTATTTTGCATAGAAGTGCTCACTGTGCCGAACCATACTCACATTTGCAAGAATGTGTCTGTGTAGTTTACATTTCCAATTTTAATTTTTGAGCCATGTGTAAGAGACTCCAGGGAACAGTGTGTACTGTCAGCAGAAGTTATCTTTTTGATGAATCAGGCACATTGTTTGTAACCCTGCATTTGATAGACATGTTGTAATAAGGTCCTGAACTGCTTACTGTGTCTTTATGTACCTTCCCCCTCAGCAGTTGTAACTATTGTGCTGCTTGACCTATATTAATGGTACTACAAACAACAAGTTTAACCATTAACTTGTGGGTCCTGTTTAAATAGATTTTGCCAAGAGATGAGAACTGAAGATTTAAGGAGGTAAAAATTTAAAAAAGGGCTATGCAATGTGATGTTTTTTAGTGCTTACTGATCTGATGTTCAGGGTGGGAAGGAGTTCAAAGGCCCAGGAACAAAGGCTGAAATCATATTATTATGGTCTGAATGGCTAGTGCCATTCAAGGTATGGAAAAGCCTTCCTTAGATGTTTTGTTAATTAAATAATTTGTGAATTTATCTATGTGGTTACTCCAATGAGGTTTGCTTGCTGTATTTTTTATGTCTATACACACTGGAGCAAGAAGAAGCTGACAGGGTTACACTGAAGAGGGGTAAATATTGCCTGCTTGTGCTGCTTGTGAAAAGGAAAACTGGCTCTCGAGTAATGTGTGAGGAGATAGTGAAAGCTAGAAAGAGTCCAAATGAAAGGAGCCAGTGTCAGAATAATGCTTTAGAAAGAGATGGAAATGGAAAGAGCTGAGCAATTTTTCTTGATTTGCGTGGACTGCATCTCAGGAGCTTACGTTCTGTGTGCAGAACTTGAATTTTAGACCATTAAATGAAGGCCAAAACTCTGATTTCTGATATATTTGACTCCATCACCTCAGGAATAAGCAATGGTAACAGCTGATCTCTGTAAGTGCCTTGTGCGCACAACGCCAACAGCGAACCTGTGGTGCTTCAATATCTGGTGTGATTTGATCCTTCATGCAAAAGTGATTGTGTTTCTAAGTTTATTGACATCAGTGATCTTTGACTGAGATCCCTAAAGGGTAGGCATGCAGAAGTTAAATTGGGGGAATGAGGGGGTGGGAAGAGCTGTGCTCTGGGATGTCCTGCCAAAAGCTCAGTTTTCCCTGATAAAGCTGCCACATCATATGCAGGCAGGCATTTAAATGTGCTACTGTTTCCATTGGGTGGTTATCTCTCTGTCTGCTGGGATTTCACCATTCTGGCTCCACAGGGCATGTGCAGGTGGCTTGTGCAACCCAAGTGTGTGTCCTGCTGGGTCCTGGTGATTGACAGTGGCAGAAATGTGTGCTTTAGCTAAAAGTAGCAGCTGACATTCATAGGTGCAAATGTCTGTGGCTCATTGTCTGCACCCGTGCTGTTGTTAGGCATTGTTACAGCTGTGGAGCAAGCTTTAGGTAACCCTGTGCATACAGTCAAAACAGAATCTGAGTGAAAATCCCTCACATTGATTTGAGGCTGTTGTAGAAATGCAGAATTGCTTGTTTTACTTCAGGTGCACTGAAACATGCAGTTAGAAACGTGCTCTGGAAGTGTATGGTATTTGTGTATATGGTCCTTATTTCAATGCAGTCCAAGTAAGGTGAGTGGAAATGTACCTGTCTTGTCACTGATGTAGTTTTTGATTGAAACAGGTAAGCTGAGACAAATCCTTGTTAACCCTGACCATTAAGAGTCGTTAAGTGACATCAATGGGCCTTGATTTGAAGACTGCAAACAGCTTGGTAAACACTTAGTTGAATCACTAATAACTTCATAGTAGGAAGGGAAGGAGTGAACAAGAGAGTCAAACATGTTATGATGTATAAGACAAGTTGGGGAAGGAAGCCTATGATTTTAACTGCCAGACTTCTCTAACCAGGGACTTCCTTGTCTTTTTTGGATTCCTGAAGACAAAGAGGCACAAAGTCACCCTTACAAGGAAGTGATCTCAGTTAGAGTCAAAGGGAAAAAACCAGAAGTATTGGGGAAAACTTACTGTGAGCAAACAAAAATGCAACTGTGTCAACAGAATTTTTCTTGCCTCTAGGTTTCTGTAGTTTCACTTTTCTCTGATGCCAGTATTTCCCAAGGTTTCTGTATAAGTAAATTAAACTGGTAAAAGCATGTATATATGAGGTTTCTGAGGGTTATTTCTTCTTGCAATAGTTATTCCTAAAATTCTACAGGAATAAGTTTATCTGAGGGAAGATCTGTTTTCAAGTTTGTCCATATGTTTAGTGACATTAATTCTTTAATCTGGATTAGCAGGCACAGTTTTGCTTCACCCAGAGCAAAGGTAGGAGCAGGGCAGGCCCCCATGGCTACTCTTGACTTTTTTTTTTTTTTTTNNNTTTTTGGTCTGTCTATCCCTTCAGCTCGGAAGGGGCCATGTTCAGAATGAGGTCACAGAACAGTGATTTTGTTCTGAACATTAACTTTTGTTCTAGCAGCTGTGCTGGCTGGCACCCATGCAAGGAAATTTAGCATTTCCCACTGTATTGGTACAGCAGTATGATTTTTATTTTGCTCTGAGTCTAATGGGCACGTTCCGGCTCGTAATCATGAGAGGGCCTGGCAGATGAGCTTTTGAGATGCTTGTGAACAACTCTGCTGAGAAGCTCCCTCCAGTTTTGTGTGTTTAAACTAGCTTGCAAGTCTTTAGATTTTTCTCCTGATGATTCCAGGTGGGAAGGTTTGTTTACTTACCAGTTTAAAGCACCTTGTGTAGGTTCACATGTTACCTTGATGGAAAGGAAGGGGAAAAATCTAAAGTTTAAGAAACTGGTTGCTTTTTGCCAGTTCTCAGGTATGAGGGGAAAAAAGAGCAATTTAGTCACAGAACGTGACCTGTGCAAATATGGGCAAGACAGGTTAAATTAAAGCAGCAGTTTTGTGTCTTGTTATGGCTTGCAAAAAAATTGTCTGCCAAGAAGAGTATTCTGAGACTCAGTGACAATAAACTGACACAACAGTGTCACGTAGTTCAGTTACTTTTTGCTCATTTAGTCAGCCTCTCTACCTTGTAGTAAGTCAGTCCCTCTATCCTTTAGCAGCTGTCATGGTAAGTCTGCATCTTTTAATATCGTGATATTTCTGTGCTAAAAGTTTAGTGTGAGCTGCTTGAGAGAATTTTGTCTTGTATCAGAGCTATAAACCTTATCTCAGTAAATAGCATAAAGCTGGCTAATGATCACCAACTCTTTCAGGGGATAGGCTTGAAAAGGCAGTAATTTCTTTTGACAATGCAGAAAGCTTCATAGAGAAAATAGTCTTCATTACATATCAGTAAAGATAAGCAGTCTTTTTCAGGCTATATTTTCCCGTAAAGAGTTACAGATATGGTGTGTGTAGCTCCCTTGATGGCTACATCTGTTTCTGAGAATTTGTATCTCAAGCCATACTCTTACATAGAAATTATGCTGGAAATCAGTGGAAGGTTTGCATGTCTTAGGAGTGTGTGATTTCATTTATTTTTGTGTATATATATTTGTTTTTTAATTGAAGACATCTCAGAGATTAACTTGTTAGAACCATCGGGGGGAAATGGAAATAACTTGTTTGATTATGTGGCTCTTCTGAAATGGAGGGTTGCCAGCTGGAGGCAGCCATATGTATGTACAAGATTGCAGCTGGGAAGGCAATCAAAATTCCTTAAAAGCAACTAGATGGTGCTTGCATTTATTGCAGATTGTGTAATGTAAAGCTTAGGAGCAGGAAAATACGTTGTGGAATGGCAAAAAAGCATCCTGTTTGCAAACATCTTCATTTAAAGTAAGTAGTAGGACAAAGTGAGCATTATATTGAGATCTCATGAGACAACTTGGGATCCCCATGTGCATGTTAAGCACAGTTAGATAGAAGCTGTACAGGACCACAGTGTCTCAATTTGTACCCAGAAGACTGAGGTATAACGTTAGTTATCTAGCAAAAGTTGGGGCTTTCTCTAGCTCTGAGTATTTGGACTTTCTAATGATGTTTGAATTGACATACAGAAGCAGGTCTTTTAGCCCAAAAAGCTTTTCTTTCTCAGTCTCACTTAATTGCTTTAGCTCTGCACTTCTCAGTGCTCACTTTCCTCCTTTTATCACTTGCTCTGTCAGAGTATCTTTTTATATAAGTTTCAGCTACGCTACTCATTCCAGTGATCTTATTTGGAGTTATTCCAAAGGATGCACTAAATGAAATAGTTCTGCTTCATTTCTTTCCTTGTGCTCATATCTGTTACCTTATGAACTCTACAGTACTACACACAGGTTATCAAAAGTTGTTCTATTAAATTATGCATTAACCAGCACCATATGTTTACACTGTGCATGTTTAATGGCATATTATTACAAACATTGCACAGTAGAAGGACAGTAGCTTAGTAAAAAGTATATTGTTATGAGGGGAAAACCAGAACTCATCAGGGTTTGAAACACTGTGTAAAATGAGAAGTTTGGGTAGACCAGCTTTGGGAGTTTACAGACTGTAAAATGTACCCTGTGCAGAGTGTTTCCCCCTGTCTCTATGCAGGAAAACACCTTGAGCTCAGTAGAAGCCTTACCACTGTGAGGATTGTAGGGCTGAAGCTCAGTTGCTGCCCTATAGAATTTTACCTGTGCCAAATTATGTATTTTGGAATGATTTGAACATTTTTATAAGTGCTGGTACTTGAAGAATGTTCTGGTGTTGAAACAAGCACCTCTACCAACATCACAATAAAGGGGTGCTGAAAGCAGATGATGAGTCTTATATGATTGAATATTACAAACCTCTGAGAAATATAGTTAAACTCTTCTTGATGGCAGATTCATGATGAGGTTCATATGAGAATAATGCATCAGGAAATAGAGATGTAATTTTGGCTTTGGTGTCCTCTTTTTTGGCTTTGGTTGTACAGAACTGGCATCCAGGCATCCAAGCCAATCCGTCCCTGTTCTGATAATTATTAGTATATAAGGTGAATATTAGCATTTTCTCTGAGGCTTTTGTTATCCTAGGACACATAGGTGAAAGCAAGGGCTATATTGCTGTAGATTTTGGATAGGTCTAGGTACAAAGTGACTAAGTAATTTACCAAGGCCATATGAGACAGGAAGCTGACAGTTCTTTTGATTATGGTCCTATGTTTTCATCTTTATGACAAAGGGCACACTGCTTTGTAGCTGAGCTCTTTCTTTGCCTTTTAAATAAGATTCTTGCAAGACAGCATAATTTTTGTCACAAGCATTGGTTTTTGTCACAGCTGGTCTGCCTGGTACCACGTATATATGATCCAAGCCTCCTAGTTTTGGCCATACACTGGCTTGCTTCCTGGCCATTCCTGTATCCCTAGAAAATATATACCACCATAATATTCACATTGCAAGACTTAATACTTTGGGAAAACAGACAAAGAATTAAATGTTGTCAGTGTGTTGGATACACTGTACACAGAGGACTTAGGTGGATTCTGCGTTAGAGTAGTGTGAATCTTGAATGGCTCTTATATGTTGGCAAATATCAATTTGTTGGTAGGCTCTGATCAGGTGTCTCTGGTCCAGGGCTGCTCGTGACTCTGTCCTTGAGCTGCCAGCCATGGTAACTGTCTTCCAGTGCAGTGTTCCTTAGCATGTAGTGTGAGAAGCAGGCACCAAACCTCGTGTACTTCTGCTTTAGTACTCTTTTCTTTCCTTATTCAAGTCAAATTGAGTTTTCCATTTGGGTAACTGCAGCTGGGCCAAGGTTTTGGGGACTGATGATTTGGGTTTTTCTCATGTCCAAAAGAGGTCTTAGTTTCTTTGACATTGGATGGAACTTGCATTCTGAGACCCTTGTGTTATCCAAACTCATTGGAAAGAAGTCTTCCTGGAGACAGAGGAGAACTAGAAAGACCAATTTTACTGGATAATAATCTTGAGTTTCCACAGTGGTCCAGATGGGATGTGATAAAAATGCCCTTTAAGCTTACTTGGTTTTTTTGGCAAATATTATTTCACTACCTCCACCCAAAAGTCTCTTATTCACTGTCAGGCCATCTACTCTTTCATGACCCTTACTTCAAAAAAAAAGTGACATCTCTTGTCATGGAAGACTTACTTTTAATAATGTTTTTAATATTTTATTATTTGGGGAGTAGCCTGGACATGTGTATAATGAAATGAGCCAAATGGCTCTTCACAACAGCTGTGGTAAATGTACAAGTGATTTTGCTGCTTTGAAAACAGGAAAAAAACCTTGTGTTGCATCATTCTGGCTGGGAAGTGCTCAAAGTTATTGTGACAGGACTGTATTTTGAGCAATTGTTGGTGATTTGTTTTTTAGCACACAAAGAAAGTAATAAATCTGTCACCCTGAAAAATCAGGTTGTGACCTAAAGGAAGGAGAAAATTGTGGCTTTAGGTAAAAAAGAGTGACCTGTCTATGAGGGTCATTTATCACTATAACAAAATTGCTGGTACTCTCCTAGCTGACCAGGAAGAAAGGCTGTGGTAAGCAGAATTGAGGGATGCAAGCATCCGAATATTTTTAACTGATCAATATTTTCAGGATTTACAAGCAGCCAAAAACCTGTCAGCATGCAGAATAAGTTCACTGCGTGTCTGTTCTAAGAAAGAAAACAAGGGAGAAAGAGGTTTATTTTTGCTATTAAAAATTAAATATGTTTCAGATTTGGCATCAGTAGTTCAATTCACAACTGCATCTTAGCACAGATGCCCTTAGCAACCTGTATGCCTTGTACAGTGATACAGAAAATATGTGTGAAACTTTACTCCCAAGAAGGTTGTAAGCAATAAAAAACATAAATTCAGGGTGAGGTTGGCAGCACTAAGTGTCTCAGAACTCCTTTGGGAGATGTGGTTTCATTGTTTGAAAGTAACAGGATCAAAGTGGTTTTGGTTAAAGAAAGAAACAATCCCCAAACTTTCTTTCTTAGCTCACGCTCATTTATTCTGCATTATCCTATACGTAAATAGATTTGCATGTATCTTATTAATAAAATAAAGGCAAGTTGAGTGCCACAACTGAGGTTGGTAGAGGTTGGATGTGTTGCAAAGGATATGTTCCACGAGTTCAAGTGTGACTTGCATGGAGTAACAGCTGAACATGTTTTGAAATACAAGATTGACAAGAAGAATTCTTTTTATGTCATTATTCTTCGGTATCAAACCTATCTCAAAATTTAAAATACTTCTAGTTAATTCTGGAAAATATTTTCCTACTCTTCCATCTCTGCTAGTTGAGAATTTTCACTTTAATCTGTTTTTATAGAGTTCACAAAGGCATAATGAGAATGCAGGGAGGAAAAACCCAACGCAATTTCTTGTACAGTAATTTTCACGACAATTTCTAATTTCCACTGATTGCCTTAGTGCAGGAGTGTCTTATCAGACCAGAACATCCAATGCTAAAAACCAATTCTAACATGTTTAGAAAAGCATTTATGATTCAGGCTATCACCTATCGTTTGGCATTACCAGCATTATACTGTATTAGGAATGCTTAACAAACCTATTTTAATAGAATTTATGAGGGCATTTTAGTGTATCAAGGCTGGTAAAGTACACTTTACAGGCATTATGAAGGCATTAAGATAAAAATCATGTAGAAGGTAAAGCAGGAATTTAAAATATGTAATTTTTTTGATGCACATTGATAATACTGCTTTTATTGTGGCTTTGCTAAGGAAATTACTTTAGCATAATTATTTTTGAAATATAAATTCCACTGATTGATTCAGAGTTGACTACATGGCAGTGCCAAACTGTGGTGTAATTCTGCACCAAAGTGCCTTGTCAGATCTTACCACTGTGGAGGACCAGGCTGGACTATAAGCACTTAACCGAAGTCTCACAACTTCATAACTGAAGTTTTCATGCTCCAGAAAGATTAGGCTCTTTTTTCAACAGTTCTTCCACTTTGAGGATTCAACAAAGTTACCCTGGAAAAAGGGTTTCCTAAACTTGTGGTGAGATAGCAACATTTTCATCTCACTCTTTCCCTAGAATGCTGAAAGTGATTTTTATGCTGATAGTATAATTTTTTCCCCCCATGCTTCTAATTTTAAAAGAAAATGAAAAAGTTCTGCCACCAGTGTATTTCAAATATATTTTATTCAAATTCGGCTTGAAAATTTAGTACAATATTTTGTGAATGTGTCCTCAGGCATGCTTTGTATTGTTATTTATATATATGTGTAGATATATATATTTGTTATTGACTGAGGTCAGATTTCCAGAAAAGCCTTTGCCTATTATTTTCATTTACTATATTATAAATTCTGGTTTGGAGTTTTTGCTTCCATTAAGCCTATATTTACAAGGTCGTGTAGTGAGAGGACATGCATGAATGAGAGCATTCACAGCTTTGATGTACAATCCAGGTTCAGAACTATTTGGACCTTAAGTTATTATCAAATGTGTGGATAATCCTTTCTTTCTTTTATATAGAGGTTGACACTATTAACTATCTCTGAAACTTCCAGTCAGAGACTTTTACTTAAGCAGATAAAATGGGGATGCATCAAGCGTTCTGATTTCTTAATGCCTGTTAGTACAGAAACCATCTAATGATGTCTGTAACACCCCCTGTTGCTGTTTTGTTCCTATTTATTAAACAAATTCTAGATTGCAATGCATTTTCATTGAATCTTTTTGTTTTGCTCCTGACAGGAGTCATAGCTGTTGCTAGTGAGTTCCTTTTTATCCTATTACTTTTGAAGAACTTCCTGATTCAAATGTGAAGTATTATTAGGACAAAGGTGGCAGGTTTTGTCTTACCAAGTTTCTTGCTATTTTTAGGAAAAATTGTGCTTGTATTGGGTACCAAGTATTGGCACTTAGATGAGGCTGGGGCAAACAGCTAATCAATCATATCTGGATCATAGACATCAGTGATATTGCTTTGCAAGGTTTACCCTCTTTGATTTATACTAGGAGATTGTTTTTTATGGGACTTTTAGAATATTTGTCACTGAATAATGTTTTCACAACCAACCCACAAACACAAAGCCAGTATTTCTTTTAAAGCTGTCGATCAAGAGTTTGATTAAATTTGTTCAGATTTTGAGAGCATTCAGACTGGATGCCATCAAGTGCGATGAACAGAAGATGCTTCTAAAGCAATAGTGGTGCTCGGCCTGAATTGCTATTGACCAGCACCTTGTAGAGTCATTTAAAACAGGAGGATGTGAAAATACAGTTAAGTCAAAATGACAGCACTTAACAGGCAGCCTGTGCTCCCCTTTTGTTGCTCTGAAGCTCTGCAGTAACAAGCACAATAGAGTCTTGAGCCACTGTCCATTAAGCATCAAAAAATATTCAGCTAAAACCCTTTGACCTGTTTCATTGATTCTGAAGGGTTTAAAATCTTTATTATAACTCAATGCAAAGAAATAGCAGCTATTACTATGTTTATGAACACCTCGTTATTTCATCTTCTTTTGGGTCCAGCCCAGTACAGGAAAGAATGGACTGAACTGGGGTGAGTTCAATAGAGGCTACCAAGCTCCCTGGGGGCTGGAGCAGTGGCCCTGTGAAAAAAGGCTGAACATCCAGGACTTGCTCAGCCTGGAGAGAAGGGAGGATGGGAGCAGGGAGAAACCCAACAGCAGAAGGTGGACCCAGGAATTCCCTGAAGTACATGGCAAGAAAACAAAAGACTGGTCATAAATTGAATCTGAAGATTTGGTGTGGGGAAAAGAAGTCACTATGAGTGTAATGAAGCAGGGAAGCAAGTGCTATCAGTCATGGAGGTTTTCTGGAACTGGAAAAGCCCTGAGAAACCTGCTCTGGATTCAGTGCTGAAGCTGCTTGGAGTGGAAGGCTGGACAGAGATGCTCTGAGATTCCTTCCAGTTGGCATGATTTAGTGTTTTTATTTTTTTCCTCACAGGATTAAGTGTTGAGACTTTTGGAGTGGTCCAGGGGATCTGGATCCTCCAGAGGACTTTTCAGATGCATGCAAAAGGGTTTGGAGCCTATAAATGGGCTGTCTTTCCGGAGGTGAATGGGTATGGAGGGCTGCACCCTTGGGAATCGGTTCTTATCTCCACCTTCATTTATCTGAAAGGTTTTAGTGATTCTTGTGAATTTATTGAAATATACACAGAGCAAGTACTCTGCCATATGATGGCAGTGTAGAACGTTAAGTCAGCAGTGAGGCAATTGCAGTGAAAGCTGTCAAAATCTGCTGGATAGGTGATTAGGGAAAAATGTATTTGGGCACTAGAGAGATGTGATCAAGTTCTCTAAATACACTGAGACTTGGCTACACTGATAAGATAAAACTAAGACATTACAAGTGAAGCAGTGGAGACTTAGGCTGAAGCTTACAGTCAAAATTAAATACTGTTTTAACTGTATCCTTGAGGGAAATTACAATGTAAAAGAATGAGAACTGCATGTTCCTCAATGCTATGCAGAGGAGGCATCACAATGAACCAATCTTATCTCCCTGTTTGTAAACTAGTGTTTCGTCTTTAATCTACCAGCGGACAAACTATTCTGATGCCCTTCTCCTGTTTGCTATGGTCGCTCTGATCCTCATGTACTCGGCTTGATTCAGTTCCAAAGCATCCTTCCGAACCGAGACGTTCTTATTAGAAGCCAACATATTTCTGATATCTTGTTAAGAAATACTGATAATATTCAGCAAAATAGCTTGCAGTTTTACAATGCCTGGCTCTGATCAAACACGTTTGCAGCAGAGCATGGCTGGTCAGGGTAGCAGCATCCTCATTCCCCAAAGACGAGTCTATCAGAAATGCCACATGCTTCCTCTTCAAAACATTTGCATTTTAACACATGAGCTGGCATTTCCTCCTGCTGTCTCAGACTGTGTATCCCTGGGCTAAGGACTCCAACGTACAGGAGCTATACTGGGGACAGAGGTTTCTAAAGAAGGTAGCCCTGTGTTGTAAAAATGCTTGTTCTAATTTTCCATCTCCCCCTCATTTCTTTGTTATGCTATGTGGGTGGAAGGTTAGGCAGAAAGTAACTAGAGGTGTCTTATTTTGGGGCTATGTAAATAAATGTAATAATTTCTCCAAAATAAAGGACAGCAAGGAACAATGCTGACAATACTACCTCTTTTATCTGAATTTGAGCAGCTCTGCACTTGGATGTGACACAGATACAACGATCACGGGAAGGGTGTGGAGGGATTTGCTGTATGGGTCATTGGTATGATGGGATGTGCCTACTGAGGATGGCAGCAAAATTTTAACCAGAATAGTATGGCAACCCTCAGGTATCTAGCCTAAGAGATCAGTTTTTCAAGAGCAGGTATGTTTCCAACCTTGCTTCCTAGCACATGGCATTCTTGCTGAAGGCTTGGCTTTCACCGTTCAAATCATTGTTTCTTCTTGCATCTCTTTAGCTGTGAATGCTGCTAATTAATGGGGTTTAGTTTTCTTCAGTGGAGTCTGTAATTTATGGATTACTTTTGCTGTCACACCTCGTAGCATCTCTGGTTTGAGAGGACACAAGCAGAAGTGGCTTGGTGATAATCTGGTGTTTTTCAGCTGCACATCGATTTTGGACCATGGTGCAGAGCATATACAAGTGACTGTTATGGGCTTGGGCAAACCAAATGTGTCTCAACACATAAGCACCCACTGAGCCCAAGCAGGGCTTGCTATTTCAGAAACAGTATTAACAGGAATTTCTTGTGACAATACACTTTTGAAAATACGCTTTTAATGTAGTTATTACTGTGAACTCTGAGTCAGGTATTTTTGTGTCACCCTGCCTTTATGGCTTGGTTAGTACAATACTGAGCCATATAATGTCAATGACCTGGCAAATTATTAGTGAAATACACTTTACGTGGTCCACTATCAAGTGTGTGATTTTTGTGTTTAAATAATATCCCTCTTTATTGAGGTGTGTGTGCAAATAGCATCCCTGTAACAGTTTTTAGGGTTTTGTTTTAACAGAAAGGTTTATGAGCAGTCAGGTATCAACTTAGACAGAAGTAGCTATTCAGAAGTTGTTGGTTGACAGGTGTGCAGTAGAGTGTATGTTTGCAATTGAAGCTGTAATTGTGTTCTTAAGCCATCCTAGAGCTTTACAAACAAAAAGACAAGCTTCCATCACAGATAGTTTGCTGTACTGCTATTCTACTTTGCAGAAAACACTCTTCAGTAGATCAGAACCAACTTTTTCATAGCTAACTCATCTAAATGAGCTATTAACTAAGTTACCTACATAAAATAATTTACAGTTTAACACCATTCCATATACTAAGGAGTAAGTATTCCTCAGGGGAAATAATATTAAGCCTTACTACAAAACTTCCAATGTCATTGTTGCTGGTGCCATGACACTGGCATTAATGTGATGACATTGAGCTTATCTCAAAAAAACACTGAAGTGGGGTACAAATGCTGCTGAATGTTCTGTTAATTTTTTTTTTTTTTTTTTTTTTGTGGCACTTAAGTGCTAAATATCTCATTATTGGAGTGACACGATGTTGAGCATCTTTAGGAGCCATAGTTTGCAGTACGAAAATGCTTGATTCATAGAACTGTTGACTGGGCTTTTCTGAGTTGTAGAGTTACAACCTAAATAAACACAAAAAGAAGCCTGGCTTTGTACCAATAAAAAGTTAAGAGTGAGCTCTAAACAGGCATGTAAAAGTGAACTAGGCATTGCTTCTTTCTATGAGAACTCTCTGACTGTTGCAGAGGAAAGCAGTGATACAGACAATAATAAACAAGTAATATGAAAGAGGTGTTAATTTAAAGCATTTGCTATAGTGATTTTTTTTGAGGAAATACATTCAACTCTTCTAGCATCTGTGAAGACCACATTACACTTGACTGCTTGCTTGCTACTCTGGGTGTGACGATAAAAGGGAAAATAAACTTTATCAATAAAAACCTGCCCCCCTGCAACTTGCAGCCTTAGGAAACTAAAATTTTCATGTCAAATCATATAAATATATAGGGTAAGCTTTAAAGTAGGCTTAAGACTCATTAATGAATAGCTGTAAGATTTTAACTTGTAAACCTACATTGTTAGGAATTACCATTTATTCAAAATGTGGAGGAAATACTGTTATGGCTGAACTAAGTCAGAAAAATAACTTTGCTTCATTGTTGTTTATGCTAAGCCAAGTGTAACAGGAACAGTTATCCTACTGAGTCCCCACATTACTGTCATGTCACATTCTCTGGTGGAATAGGGTGTGAAGTGCTCCAATGACTTGTCTAGGATGGTAAAGTGACCCTATGGCACAGACAAAAAACCCCTCAAGTGCTGGTTCCTGATCCTGTGACCTATTCCCGGAAACATTTCTGATGTAGTCTCAATAAGGAAATAAAATGCCTTTATGAAACACGGAAGATGTACAGACTTTGGACAACATATATGAAGACAAAAAAAGTGGCATTGCCAGGCAGTGTCTGTCCTATATCCATTTTAGCCTCAGTTCCAAGTTCATTTTGGCACAAGTCTGTTAGCTTACACAGATAGCAGTTAGCTCACTTTGGATATTTGTGGAAAAGTTTTCAGACAGGGACAGTGTTCTGTATCCAGAGCAATTTACTGACAGAGAATGCTGACTGACACAAAAGTGATGTGATCTCCCAGCACACAGTCTGTGCTGTGAACTTCTGGACCAAACTGAATATAATAGTATGGGATTGACTAACCCTGGTGTGGCGTCTGAACTCTGTCACAGATCTGGAGCCAGCCTTTAAGATAACATTTAAGATAGATCTTTTGCACTCAAGATAACAGACCATATCGAAGCAATGAAGCCTATAGCATTAACTTACAAAGATAACTGTGGGGAACAAACAACCAGGCAAGAAGAAAAGTGTGAAATTAAATTCATCTGTGTAAATATATTATTCATATATATTTGTGTGTGTTAATGCACAGAATATTTGAAACAGGTTTTTGGGGGTTGTTGGTGGTTGTTTTTGTTTGTGGGTTTTTTGGCAGTATGACGATTAGAGAATTTTGACGAGGGAGAGAAAAGACACTGTAGAGGAACTGCTAGGAAAAAGAATAAGTCAGAGTATCCTAGGCAGTCTGCTTGTCATGGAGCACTGTCCTATCTGGCTTTTCCATGCATATTCCTTCCGTGTTGAATACCAACTTGAAAAAGACAGATCTGAGAGTACACACATGTGCGAGGTTAGATGCCAGCTGCATACCAGACACTTAAGACATAAAAGAAAACTCCTGACTCAGACAATGCTTTTAAAGCTGCTGAGATAAGAAACTGAAATTCCTAAAATGCAGGATGTCCTGCTGCAGGAGGGGCATTGAAAAGGAAGTGGGAGGAAGCTGGACAATCCCAAAGAGAACCATTCACACAAGCCTATTTTCAAGACCAAATCCAAAACCCAGCCATGCAAGTAAACTCACAAAAGAGAAATGATTTCAGTAAACAAACTCTCTGCCACCTGTTGTCTTAAATGGATATGGCCAGTGTTGGCAGTTTTAATGAAGGAGCTGGACTTGTCCTTAGTCATTTGATAAGTTTTAATAAAATGAAGGTGTGTGATTTAGCTCCCCAAACTGATAGAAACATAGTAGATCTCTTCTACTTCTCATATATTTTAATAAGTCTTATTGTAGTTGGTAAATATGCAATAACTTTAATTATACAAATCAGTCTATAAAGAAGCTTAGGACCTGTTCCTAATCCTTCTAACTCATGCAGTAAGTCTTTGAAATGTGTTTTACGTAAAGTCTTAACATCCAAGAATTTGTTTTTACTTAATAATAAAGCTGTTTACTTGTTTCGCTTTTCCTAATTGTCCTATAGCTATGGAACTTTGCAAAGAGAACTTTATTAACAAAATTTTGTCCTAAATACAGACACTAAATCCAAATGCCTAACAGTAATTGCTCTCTACGTGTTTGTATAGGTATGAAAATGCATTTAATCTACATAAAGTTCAGTACTGATATGTGTGAACATACATGTATGCATAAGTATATGAAAATATATGTAAAAATGCTATAGCTTCTTGCTCTTGGTAGTTATTTTTTGAGAGAAGAGAGGTTTGGAAACAATTAAGGGATCCATCCAATAAAATTGAATGACTTTATTTAGTAGGGTGGAGTCTTTTGCAAGAAATAGGAGAACACATACCTGACAACAGAAAACAGTATCAGAAAACTGCAGCTTGATGTGAAACACAGAACCAATTTGTTTTAATTCATTAAGATACATAGAAAAATGTGATAGAATTTTTTTGGGGTTTTTTTGCATTTTGATTAATATTCATACATTTTAAATGTTCTCCCCTGTTACATTTTTAATTATGTTGGAGAAATGTGCCATGTAGACTTTTCCTTCTCAGATGAAGTGTAATATTATGGAAATATATTAAACTAAAGAAAAAAATAATCCTGGAACGTTCCCACTGGCATCCACCAATGTGGTTCTCAAATATCAAATTGATGTACATGACAATTAGCTCAGGCTTTGCCTTAGACAAGCACAGAACAGGATGCCAAAGTTCCTATCCTATGATGCAATAAATTCTTTTTTATTAGCAGAGCTTCAGTTTTCAGTGAAAAACAACCTAAAGTTGCACTATATACTTTATTCTCTGTGATGTGACTTGGTGCTCCTTCATGGAGCAACTGATAAAACTCATCACAGCAATTCCTTACAAGAGACCTCTTAGCAAAAAGTGACTGGAAATTCAAATACTTAGAGTGCAGTTAAGATTGATTTATACTCGCAAGAAAATATTTCAAACTATCCTATTGCTGGTTACATTTTTTCATATGTATTCTACACACACGGAAAAGTAATATAATCTGTGGAACATCAATCATTCAAAAGACCCTGTTTCTTTTGTGAATGCTACTTCTCTTAGGTTTTTCCATGCAACTGCACTTTAGGCAGATAATAGTGTTTAATGCGTTTGCTCATTAAGCCAAAAGTAGCAAAAATTTTTCAGCTGTATTCCCTCAACATATGGAATATTCTACCATGTTTTGAAAAGTGTAGTGCACATCTGTGGCATACAAAGGCATATTCTTGAAGCAGATAAATGTTCTGGAGGATTAGGGCACTTGCCCTAATCAGGTTAAATATCAAATCATTGCGCCTTAGGGGCAAAATGAACTAAGGACACTCTTACAAAACTGAACTGTCTGTATCAGTCTCAGAAATGATTAGGGTTTAACTAGACCTGACACAAGAGAGACAAGAGCTGATGGCATAACTTGGATTCTGCCAAGGTTCTGTTTTGCTGGTACTGTAAAAGAGCTTGTTAATGACCATAAAATTTCAAAGTCATTCCCATTTTGGAAACTTACATATTTAGTGTGTTTATACTACAAAAACCATTATACAGGGTTTCCCTGATTTGCCTTGAGATTACTGAAGATGGGAATTCAGCCTTAAACTCTGACGGCTCTTCAAAATATGCTTACGTACTGTCTACATGAGCATGCTATGTCTCATTTTAATACAGTTCTTGGAGAATGTTTTCTCAGTTCAACTGCACTAAAACCCATGGGTTTTCATCCCTTAAACACCATCTCTTTATTCAGAAATGTGTCCTATTTGGACTGTCCTGGCACCAGTTTGGGGTAATACTTACCTAACAAGGAAGTCTAGCTTTAGCTTTTTTACACCTTTTCATGTGGTTACTTTAGCCATGTGATATGGTGTCTAACTGGAAAGGCTACCTATATCAATGTCTCTGTAGTGACTGATACAGCAAAATACCTAAGTTTGTGCTGAACCTTAAAAGTCACAAGAAGTCCTAAGTACAGGGAGACCATGTTTTAAATTTGAAACAATTAAAATCAATCAAGACACTGTGCCAGAGTAATGCCTTGGCACTGTTGTTTTGGCATGACTCCAGCTTCAGTGTGTTTTGCTTGTCCTATGGTCTTTATTTGGGTAAAAGATTAATTTTGTCTGGCAGCTCATAGAGCAGGGTTTTCCAGTCCTCCATGAAAGAGCTGAATGCCTCCACTGATGAGTAAAAACACCCAGGTGCTGGTAGCATGGAGCCTGCCTGACAGTGGTACATGCTGAAATACCTTGTCTGCATATTCTGTGTATCCCATGTGAGCGCTGAAGGAGAAAAAACCATTTTCCTTACAAGATAGACTGGTTATTTTTCCTGTAGGGCCAGTAAGTTGCCACAGGAGTGATGGCTTTCTTTACTTCTGTTTCAGATCAGCTTCCTTTGTACCTCTCATCAGGCCAGTGTCAGGGGAGACCGCACATCATAGACTGATGTGTGTCCTTGCTTGGTCAGGTCTCTATTCTACCTCCCGCATTTTTCAAATGCCAAGCACACCAGGACGCCTTCCTTCACTGTTTCTGGTGGGTTGTGATTTCCCCCTCTCCATGAGAATGAGTAGCTGATACAGGAGCTGTTGACTATTGGATCAGTGTTCAGTCTGGACCAGTTCTCTCTCTCAGACTGTGGTCAATACCTGCTGCTCCCCAAAGGAGTGGAGGAAACTCTGCCTTGGCTAGTTACTGGTTTCTGCTCCTTAAGGTAAAGATTTTTCCTGAGGGCCACTGGAGATTTGCATATGCTGCTGGCCAAGAGGGTGACTCCTACCATCAGTCACATTAGAATAATCTGCACTCTGGTGTGCTAGAGATGAAAAACATATACTGATATTATAGAATTAGTGTACAGCAGGAGAAGCTAGGAATTATTTTACTGCCCAAGGGCAGCTGAGCATTGCAAAGAGTCATTACTGAGCAGTACCAATATTTTCTCAACTGAATAAGAACCCTGGGAGCATCATCAGGATTATAATGATTTTCCAAAGTCATACAATACTTTTTGGCGGGGAGAGGAGAGGGGAAAGCACATGGTGAAACACTGCTTGGGCTTGTGGGGGGTAGGCGTTTCTTGCAGACCTGCCAGGTCATTTCTGCAAATGCTCTCATGTAGCACTGCCGGACAAAACCACTTGTACATGGACAAGTCCCAGTTATTTTAAGACTCAAAGTATTGCCAGCTCTTTTCTGCATGTCTTTGGACAAGTTCATAAATCTATCTATTACTCTGGTTTATTCAGTGCAAGAATTTTGCTATAACTTTGTTCTTAACTAGCTCAGTTTCACACCCATGTGGCTGTACTTGGCAGCCGAGCTGCGCAGTGTGCAGGCGTTTTACAAATTGACCAATAATGCAAAAGCAGTAATAAAAACGAGTGAAAGAATGAGCTTGGGACAGCTTTTTTCCTGGAAACACGAGCTCAAATGTGAGATTAGTATAGAAACATGTCACAGCTTTTGTACTTTTCTCTGCTGGAAGCTACATGTTTGGAGATCAGCTTGCACACATGCAGGCTGTAAGCTGTGGGGAGCGTTACTGCAGCCTTGGTTGAGTTTACTTGGGAGGCACAGGGCATTTCAGAGCATGGTAGGAGATGAAAAGTTGTCCTGTCTCTGTAAGCACCATGTGACTTCTGATGTTTTATCTGTATTGGTGAAACCCTTTGTAAGGCAAAACAACTCAAGTTAAAGACTTGAGGGGAACCTAATCAACTAATCAAAGCTTGTAAGTCCTTCCTTTTAAGCAGCTATAGGACACTGAGAATTTTTTTGCCTGGAATAAACCACTAAACACATTTGATACTATTTTGTGTTTTCTGAGGCATATGTATTGGAGAGAAAATTTTAAAAGGAAAATCAACGTGAGCTTTGGTGCTAAATTTAATGAGTACTTGCTTTCATTCCAACCTCTTATAATTGCTATTACCTGATAATTTTGGTTTATATTTATATGTGCTGATGTGTTCAAAAGTAGATGCTTATGCTGCCACCTGCATACAATAATCAGCTTGTGCAACCTCAGGGATGAGCTCTGCTGGTGGCATAAGCAGCAGTACTTCAACCAGGACATGGGCTGACACATCATCTCCTATGCCTTGATATAAGTAGATCTGAGGCATCATAGGCACCCAGAGACATACAAAGCATGGTCAAAATTTGATTGGAAATCACCCCTGCTTGGGAGAACTCATGAATTAGAAAGGCCAAGAGTGAGGTGGGAAATAGAGTCAAATGATTTGAATTTCTAATGCAACAGAAGAGCAGCACAGGTTGCCTGACACCAGTCTAGTGCCACTTAGGTCTTCTGCTGCCTCCTCATGCTTGGCTGGCTGCTGGCCTGGATCCCTTGCACTTCACAGTCATCTGGCAGCAAAAAGGGGATGTTTTCCTTTAGGACAGAGAAATCTGCCTCAGCTGCAGAATAAGCAGATTCCAGCAGGTCAGGGAACATATTAAAGCTTCAGGGTGGTGTGTATGAGAAGCAGAAGAGAACCTATGTTTAATGAAAGACTACTGCGAGTCCCATGTGAGTGATTGCTAGATAAGGAAAAACACAGTCCAGGGAACACCATAATGTTGCTAGAAGCTATTCAGTGCAGCACAGTACATGGCCATAAATTTCATATGAAGGTTATAACAGTTTTCTCCTCAACAATTACACACTGAATGACTCTGAAAATGACAGTGGGCTCATCTGACATGTCTTCATAATAAAATATTTTAAAAAAGGAGAAAATTGGAATGAGAAAAATAAGGAGAATATTTGTATTTTGCCTTCTCCCGGAGTATCAGAGAGCTATATGCAAGGGTGTTCTATAAAGTCATATGAGAGACAATGATGGGGAGCAGTGAGAATTGTACTTCTCATGGCCACACAACACAAAGGCAGAGATTGGCACTTCTGCCTAAGGTCTGTGCCAAGAGAAGCAGAATACAGTACCAAGATCTGGAGACTGACTCTCCCTTACCTGTGTATTCAAGAATGCTTTTCTTCCTGCACAGTCTGTGCAGGGGCATCTCAATAGCTGGCATGCTCCTGCTGTGGACTGTCACTTTTCTCTTCTGCTTCCTGTCCCCTAGCCTTCAGGTCTCCTTCAGCACTCAAAGGTTCTGGGTACCAGGATCAGAACAGTCTCTGCTAGGTAAAGCCAGTAGCTTCAGCAGCATCTGGCCGGACTCAGGTTCCTGTTCTTTTCCTCGTTCTCTCCTAACCTCACTTATTAATGGAAATCTCTTCTTCAGAATATGTTTTTCTTTTTTCTTTCCTATTCTTAGTAAATTGTTTTATCTGTATTTTTCATCAATTCAATGTATCAGACAAAATCTTGAATCAATTTTGACCCAGGAATCTAGTGAAATCAGTTAAGAATGTTTTTAATTTGAATATATAAGCATCTTATTTATAGATTACATTTACTAACATGAACAAAACTATATTTGTGGTGTGCCAAGAGCTGGAGCTGTTATAATATTCCCATGCAACCTGATGACTGAGTGGTGCTCTGGGGATAGGCAGTATACTACAACACTGTGGAAAATACTGATGTTAAAAGTTTTACTGTAAATATTGTTGAGAAGCTGCAATCTGCCTTTAGTGGAAGTGATTTAAGTGGCAGCATCTTCACTGGCAGTTTGTCAGTTTTGCACCAAAACCTAATCTGGTTCTATAAGAACAAACTCAACACAAAGTTACTGTAGTAGGAAGCTGCAAACAATGACTTCTCCTTAAGTTCTTCTATCCCTTAAACTTTTACCAGGGGTGATTTGGCCAGGTTTCATGTAATGTAGTTAAACTTCCTTCTTTGATATTGCACTTTTTTTTTTCCCTTTTCCCTTTCAAACACGTGTTTTTTCTCTCCCTCTCATACTAGCAGATGGTCTCCAGTTATATGCAGGAGCTTCTATTCCCTGGGTTGCTATGCAACAAAATGCATCCTATCTGCATCCTTTCTGCGCTGTATCCCGTTTCCGCTCAACAACTCAAAATAACCAGCTTAGTGCTTCAACATGCTGCTTCCTCTTTTCTACAGAGTTGAATATCTATCAAGTATCTTCCTGGGCTTCCTATCTCTTCCTGTTACAGCCTTGAAAAAAATGTGTTTGCCCTGAATTGATTTTCCTCATCACTTCCTATTTACATCAGTCCACTTAGTGCTAAGGCAGGCAAAACATACATAAATGAGTCACGCAGCTGCTAGCCCATAAAAAAAAAATAGTGTCAGCCAATTGTGTGATGTTTGAAAGCAAGATTCTTCATTGTTGTCAGGTGTGGGGTTCCTGTTTGTCCTTTTTATCGTAGCTTTGTTTCCCTACTGATACCAGAAAGTTGAAAACAAATTTTTTCTTTTTCTTTCTTTTTTTTTTTTTTTTTAAAA